>JAECXD010000587.1:0-23399 GCA_018151445.1 Zaprionus inermis | reverse complement strand
CAGAAAAAGACTAACTCTACAAATACAAAAATTCAAATTAAGATCTAAAATGAAAACGAAACACATTTGTTGCGGTTTCATATTCGTAGCGGCCACGCAAATAAGCAATGTTTGCTGGCTACGTAACGACATCCGTCATAATGCTTACATTGCAGAATGCCGTTGATGTCGTATTTCGTATGCTCGCCGTAGCGGCGTTAACTTGAGTTAACTTATATATCATATGTACAAGTTAACTGAAGTCAACAATCTCTAGGTTGCTGACCGTAACATGACTCCGAGCGAATCTGCTTAGGCAGCATTTGACCGGATGTCGTTGCAAACACAGCACATTTGCGTATAGCGGCCACGCACATTTGCGTATAGCGGCCACGCAAATGTGCTGTGTTTGCAACGACATCCGGTCAAATGCTGCCTAAGCAGATTCGCTCGGTATGATTGTGAAAACGAATTTTCGCTTTCATTTAACTTTAAGAATCTTTATACCCGCTACTCGAAGAGTATTAAGGGTATTATAACTTTGTGCCAACCGAAAATGTTTGTAACAGGCAGAAGGAGACATCTCCGACCCCATAAAGTATATATATTCTGAATCAGCATGAACAGCGGAGTCGATATAGCCATGTCCGTCTGTCCGTCTGGCCGTCTGTCCGTCTGTCTGTCTGTCCGTCCGTGTGAAAACCTAGAACTCAGCTATAATAGGAGCTAGAGCTACCAAATTTGGGGACAATATGTGTTAATTCTGCACGCAGATCAAGTTTATTTTGGATTTTCGCCACGCCTCCATCCGCCCCCACAAATCGAAAAAAAAGTCGATTGTAGCTGCAAATATAGCTCTACAGCAATCATTTTTTATACATGTGATAAACTCCAGCATGCGGGCGTGTTGGCAAAGTTTCAATAAGATCGGCCGATAAATAAGGAAGATATTCAAGAAATAGTATTGCACTGTGGCCATGTGCTTATGTCGGTTTTTCCTAATGTCAGAACCCGAGTTCAACTCCAGCAGCAGACAACTTTTTTAAATTATGTGGCAACCTTTTTTTTTTTTAATTATGTGGCAACTTTTTTTTTAATGATGTTCACCGAAAATATTCATAGTGCAATTTTATTGATCATTGCGTTAGAAATACAGTGGTCGAGTGGTGATGGTAGTTGACTGTTAAGCGAGAGGTCCGAAGTTCAACTCCTGGTTGCCGCGGCGAATTATATTTATTTTTTTGTATCTTATATTTTTTTTTATTTTATAGTGTGTTGCAAAATTCAAAATAAATTTTTAGTATATTTAAAGCCACTTAGAATCGAAAGAGACATTGAGCAGCAACACAAAAAACTAACGACAAATCTAATTAGATATGTTGAGATGTATTGTGAGGCAGCATATATGTATGTATAGGCGTCTCTTTCCCACATGCATAATTTATAACTGCAAAGTAATAAAAGCAAAGGGCAACATCCAATAAAAATCGAGTGGAACCCGCATAGGCAAAACAAATTAGAGACGGAAAGAAATAAAAAGCAAGAACGCATTGTTCACATTTGGCACGTGTTTTTCCGAAGAATTGTAGCGGGTATATCACAGTCGAGTCAGCTCGACTGTAGCCTTTCCGACTTGTTTTGTATTTAGTTTGTATTCCTATTCCGACACAACAGCAACGCTTTGCTAATAATGAAAAGGACTCCCTGTCTTTTATTGTCACGGCTCCGCCTGACATTATACTTGAAGAGCCGCGCGCGATAACGCCGGCAATAAACTAATTAATTGGCGCCCAACTAGTGGTGCGTACGCCACGACCTACAACTAAAACAAAGTGAGAAACGCTTAAGCAAAGTGACCAACTCTTAAAGTGAAAAACGCTTAAACAAAGTAACCAATTAAGCAGTTACGGCTGCACAGTGATAGTAACAAATCGCTCAAAGTACTTGCGAGCGTTAATGTGCCATGATCTCCGTTGTTTCACGAAGCAACAGCCAACAGTGACACCAACCTCGTCAATTGGTTGGCTGAGGCGCGCGAGAGCGCTGTCAATTCAACTTTCATCGTTCACCGAAGCCGCCGGAGCTCTTCGGGCAGCGGAGACAGCAGCGCGGGAACACCAAGAGCCACAGCTGCAGCGAGTTACGTTAAGAGGCAGTTTGCATAGCTCAGGGCTCAACATCAAAAGACATGTAAGTGGGCTTTTTTTTAAAAAAAAAAAAAAAAAAAACTGATTAGTTTTGCAAGTGTTTACCGCTAAGGAAAGAAAGCTAGTAAATTTAAAAATAGACGTGAATTTTTTGTTGCGATCAGAACTGTAATTGCCTCCACGATTTGGGTTGTTTTATTTTTCGTCTTTTACTCCCATTTGTCTTTGTTCTTGTGTTTACCCAATATTGTGTCGTAACACGATCCGTTGAGTTCATTTGCCTTCAGGCGTCTCGCGGAACATAATTTGTTTACATTTCAAACCCATGTCATCGCCGTCCGACGGTATAGAACTACTCGTCAGCAGTGTAATGATTCAGACACTGATTGCGACGATCATCGTATTCGCATTCCAGCACCAAGGCTCACACCCCCACCCAGAGTTAGCGTCATGGACCATGAATACTTGAAGGCGGTGATACAGCGGCGGTCAAGTCGGCCTTAGCTGAGCAAGCGGCTGCAAGCCGACAAAGGGAAAAGGCTCTTATAGACAGAGTCAACCGGCTGTCCAATCAAATAGCAGCGACAGTTGAATCGAACCATGAGAGATACGCGTTCGCAGCCAACTTTGCAAAAAGCCAAGAGGACAGGGAGCGTAAGCCAAATTCCCGCCAACAAGAGAGAACATCTCAGCAGCCGGACCCACAACCAAGTGGTTCGAAAAACCCACATTTCAGCAAGTATTTTAAATAGCAAGGCCAATCCGGCCAGCGTGGCAATAGTCAGCAAATCTATGTGAAAACGCAAGAGCCTATGGATGTTGACCCTTCCCTTTCCAACCTTGTTCAGCCCACACAATTCCCGGCTGGCATGAGCAAGCGGTCGGCCGCGTCCGATCGCACTAACAACAACCAAAAGCAGCAGAGAGGGAACCATGTCACTCAGACTGCGGGACAGGGGGCTAGGTCATACGCCGGTGCCGCCAGCAGTGCGGTGGCACAGATTGACGATGATGCCGACTCCGATTCCCTCAATTTTTTAGGAGAAAGTCCCTGCTGCATAGACGAGTCCAATGCCCGGATCTTTTACAAGCCCGGAAAAGAGAATCTCGTTGCGGATGCATTGCCCAGACAGCAGCTTAACGCTTTGGATGAACAAGTACCCGAATCGTGCGCAGCAACTATTCACAGTGCGCTCTCCGTAGTCGGCGAAGTTTTTAATAAATCTCCTGTAATAGTTACAAAATGCAACAAAACGCCTTACGCTATCTGCATCATGTGGTACTGGGTACTTTCGGATGACATCAAACTTCCTGTCATCTGGCAGTATTCCTCTATCTGTGCATTTATGTCCCAAAAAGGTGATTCACGCATAAAGAATGATCATTTCTGAGGATGTAGTTTTAGATTGTATTTCCTGCATTTGTCAACAAACATCTGATAAGGTTTTAATCATATGCTTTTCGAAACAACCTATGACTATCAGATCATCCATATAGATGAACGCTTGCGTTGGTTCAATACCAGAAAATGCAATAGTCATCATCTCCCTCACGCACATCATTGAGACAACGGAAAAACCGTTGAACTGCTTCCAAAACCAGATAACACTGGAGGAAGCACGCTTTCCTTTAAAACGAACTTTCGTTTTGTTCAGGGATGAAAAGCGCCACACAATTAACTTCACCTGCAGAGAGTCTCTGTTGGACTGCCTCTCAGAAGTAATTGTGCCGAAGGGCGTAACTGCTCTCCACTGCGACCTGCATACGCTTGCGATGGTTCAGGACGAGGTCATCTGGAGGTTTCCAGCCACGAGATTCTGGCACTGTAAGAACCTGGTAGTTGACATATTCGGTACGAAGGAGAAAAGGGAAATCCTCACAGCCGAACAATAGAGCCCATAGAGCGGCGCAGGAAAACGTCAAAAAGGTTCTTTCCGAATATTACTTTCCGAAAATGACAAAGCTTGCTAACGAGATAGTCCAGACCAGGATTCGAAATGAGAGAGCCAGAGAGAATGCCTCTCGACAAAACAGGGTCTTCGAGGTAGGAGAAAAAGTTTTCGTCAAATCCAACCGCAGGCTTGGAAACAAACTCACGCCTCTGTGCGAAGAGAGAGCCGTAGAAGCGGACTTGGTGACCACAGTCCTCATTAAGAGGAGGGAGGTCCACAAGGACAACTTAAAATAACATTCCCAAAAGCTATGTCCTTGCGCTGGCAATCATATTTTTTTCTTTTTGACCACATGGCATAATTTTAATGGGGTTTAAAGGATCTAATGCCATCGGCATATAGTACTTAAGTTAGGTACTTCTTTGTGTTGGGCTCCCCGCTTTACGCACAATAGACAGGTAGAAATAAACACCAGAACTCAGAATCAGATTAACCAGTTAACCGTCACAGTAAACACAATTCTTAGAGCAACCAAAAATTCACAAATTGACACCGGTCATTTATTTGATACCCTACTGGCCAGAAATATAATGTTAATGACGGAGTTACAAAATCTCATGCTGGCTATAACACTTGCAAAACTCAAAATTGTCAGCCCACACATTTTGGATCATGCAGACTTAGAATCAGTTTGGCTTGAGGAGCCTACAGACACTCCCATAGGGGATCTTATGTCCGTTTCTTCAATTAAGGTCCTACAGTCCGCTAACACCATACATTTCATAATTATGTTTCCTAAAATAATATTTAGTTGTAAACAAATTACCGTTGAGTGAGAAGGTTACACGCTGCGAATAAACGGCAACGTTATTGCGGAATACGACACCCGAGTTTACGCGGTCGAAAATTTTACCGCCTCCCCCAGCGTATCTTTCTGTCGGCTGTCATCAGAGAGCTCATGTGCCAGAGACCTCCATTGCGAATCCTGCTTTCCCCTGCTCATCATCACGGCCAGCCAGTCTCCCTTATCTCTATCGGCTGAACGAGCGTAACTTGGAGATCATCCGGTAGTTCAAGGAGGAAGTCGGCGCCGATCACACAACACCGCTGATGGTCACCGTTGGAGCAGTAGGCTGCACCCTCATCTGCGTCACCCTGATGGGTTATCGCATCCTGAAGGCAAAGAGAGCTGCGAAGCAACTATGTAAGATGGTTGCCGGAATAGGGTCGGCCGAGGGCGGCCTTAACTTAGAGGGGGAGTAGTTAACTGAAGTCAACAATCTCTAGGTTGCTGACCGTAACATGACTCCGAGTGAATCTGCTTAGCCAGCATTTGACCGGATGTCGTTGCATAGTCGGCAAACACAGCACATTTGCGTGGCCGCTATGAGTATGATTGCGAAACAGAGTTTCGCTTTCATTTAACTTTAAGATACTTTTTGTATTCAGTTTGTATTCTTATAGTCGAATTAAAGGAATAATGAAAAGAACTCCATGTCTTTTATTGTCACGGCTCCGCCTGACATTAGACTTGTAGAGCCGCGCGCGATAACGCCGGCAATAAACTAATTAATTTACATATCATATTTTTTACTTGCAAGGTCACTACTTTACGTACCTCATCATTCTTGATAACTTGGTAATCGTTGGGCTTTGAAGCTTTCTATTGATTACGTATGCAATTCAGATTTTTTTGTTTTCCTGCGCAGTATTTTTGTCTACTTTGGAATCTTGTAGTGACTTTCATTATATTTCCGGTTATTTCGTTTAGTTCTTTGATGGTTATTCTAGATAACGCATCAGCAACATGATTATCTTTACCTCTCAGATACTCAACTGTAAAATTCTATTCTTCTAATTCAAGTCTCATACGAGTCAATTTTGAGACAGAGTTAGTCATTGAAAACAGAAAGGTGAGTGGTCTATGATCAGTTTTGACTGCAAAATGTTCACCATAAATATAGTGTCTGAAATGGGTTATTGCCCAATGTATTGCTGTTAACTCCTGCTCGGTTGTACTTTTATTACTCTCACCCTTTGTAAATGATCTAGATGCATATGCAACTGGAAGTTGGTGGTAGAACTGCACCACATTCACATCTATTAATTTGTCAGTATTATGGGTATTTAGTATTCGGATAAAAACATTCTGTGATGTTGAAATGGTATTTGCTACATAGATACCTGTTTGTAATTCTTGATTTGGAATCAATATATTTGTATCTTCAATTGAGCTTATATTTAACTTGCGGATACTTTGAGATCTTGCAAGTAATAGTATTTTCTTATTACCTGGGTTGTATGTTATTTGAACATAAATCGGACATTTTAAATTATTAGGTCTAATTATAAACCAATCTTCTCTGGGGTTGAAATCTAATTGGCAATTGAATTTTTTAATAAAATCAATGCCTATTATTCCATCACATGGTATTGGGAATTGTTGATCAACAATATGCAAATTGTGTGAAATTATATATTTATCTGTCTGTAGCTCGATTGACGTTAAACCATTGGATTTAATAATCTCTTGGCTTATGCCTTGGATATTAATTTTACAGTTATTTTGTATATTATTGAAAAAATCAGCTTTTTCTGTTAGAAGTGAAATATCTGCACCTGTGTCAACTAGAAAAACTAAACATTTACCTGTTGCCACATGATTAAAAGATATTGATTGAATAAATATGTGCTTGTCTATTCCTGTGTATCTGAAGGTTGTTGGGAGTTACCCAAATTAGTTTAGGTTACTCTCACACTTCCATTGTTGTTGTTATTGTTTCTATTTTGGCTACCTTCGAGTTGCCACGGCCTCTATAATTATTACCATTATTTTGATTATAATTATTGCCGTTATTATTGTTATAGTTTCCATTATTGTAACGGCTATTGCCTCTGCCGCGACCGTTACCTCTATAACCATAGCCTATGTTAGAGTTACCTCTTTTGGAATACATCACATGATTCACATTTCCGGTAACTCTCGTACTGGTTCTTATGTACGCACCTATGGCAGCATCCATAGTTGTGCATGTACCCTTTTTGATTATTAAATCACAAGCGTCCCTGGTACTCAATCTATTGGCGTGCTCACTTGGTAAACTTTCATCGATATACGAGACTTCTAGTAGCTTACGTAAACTATCAACTTCGGTTGTAAACTGTGTTGTTTTGTCTTTTTGTTGTACCGTAGACAATTTTGCTTTGATGTTTTGAGATGTCTCTCCAACAATTGAAGTTTGCAATTTGTCAATTATTGCATGAGTTGTTGTTTCATTTAGTACCAGGTTCAGAGCTGTGCCAATCAATTTTGATTTTATAGCTTGGACTGCAATGTCTCCAAATGAACCTTTTGCAAGATGGCCATGGATGGATGGATTTGATGGCCATTATGAACATTTGAAGATGGATATTTTGTCCATCGAATTCTGGTACTGCAATAGACACCTCCTTTATATATGTCCTTTTGGCGGCTGAATCGTCTGTCATTTTGACTATTTTGTCTATGGGTTCTGATTCGTCTGGCAATTTTAATATTGCTGGTATTGTTAGATCGTTCAGATCTTCTTTAATTTCTATTTCAGAGTCACTTAAAGACTCTGTTGTTTCTTCGCTATATTCGAAGGTTAGAGGGGAATTTAAGATTGTTGGTATCGATATATGTTTAAATCGTACCTTTCTTTTATATTTATCAAATTGGTTCTAAGCCTAATCAGAAATTTGGACACTGTTGTCCACTGTTTCTTATCTAATTTCCCTCTTTGCTTATGAATAAGCGTTATTGCCTGATTGAAGCATTCTACTAAAATTGTTGTATGCTCATTTGCAGTTGCTGTCGGTATTGCCCTACTCTGAGACAAACATTTATATGACTTGTTACATTTTTCTTGGATTTCATTGATGGTGGCTATTAAATTTTGACAATCCATATTTTATTGAGAACATTTTTCATGTCTTACAATTTTTTTTTTTTCTAAATTTTTTATTTATAAAATTGACATCATCAATTAAATTGTTTCAAGACCATCGGCTCTACTACAATATTTATTTGTATACATTTATTATGTAGCTTATACACTTTTATTAGTGCATGTATTATCATAAGGATAAGGATGGCTAAGGTGGCCCCGGTTAAATAGTGTTCGTTTTACCACCCAGCCAATTACTACGATAAGTGCCAAGAGCAGAGTCCCTGACACCAAGACGTTGTCTGTTGCTGTCGTAGTGTTGTTGTCTCTTATCAATTCGAGCTTCTTGGTATTATTGATGTTGAATTCTTTCAGCATTTGTAATGAAAGAACTTCCTCCACCTTGCTATTTCTTGTTGTATCACTGCGGATGCAGCCTCAGCATATGTCATCATCTTGGTCTCATACACGTCAAGGTTGTATCTTCCTTGTCTATGAAGACGTTTAAGAGAATAGTGACAGTCAGGATTGCCTCGTGGTCCGCTACGTGCTGGCTATTGATGATCTTGCAGTTTGGCGTGCGGCTCCTCAGTAATGGTGTAATGCATGTGTCGTTGCTTAGCTCTACTAGATTCACTTTGTTACAAACTGACTTATCATTATGGGTTTCACAATTTTCTTGTAGGCCGTAGTTTATTTGGTTACATTGGATTATTTTCGTGAATTTTATATCATATATTATTTTTCCTATTTTTATTGGTTTCAATAGTATCTGTATAAAGGTTTCATTGTTAATGTCAAAATTTTTACGCGCTGGGCTTGTTTTGGTTTCGGATTCGGTTTAAGAAGGTCCAAAAACATATAAAAACATATATCGCATGAATTGGCCATGCCCATTTTTTGTTGGGGCTTTGAAGATTTATCATGATTTTTGAGGTTAAGTCGAAAATTTGACGTGCAGTATCAATTTTAATTGCATAATCGGATTTAGAAGATCCAAATACATGAGAAAACGTGTATCACATAACCAGATCGGATTTCTATTTTTTTGGGGGGATTTTACAAAATTTTCGAAATCCAGACGTGATGGCAAAATTCCGACTCAGGATTTAAATTCAGCGACCCAAAATACATATAACTGTATATGCCGCAAATCCAGATAATGACATTTTTATACCCTTGCAGAGGGTATATTAATTTTAGCCAGAAGTTTGCAACGCACCTTAGGAGACATCTCCGACCCTATAAAGTATATATATTCTGAATCAGCATCACCAGAGGAGTCGAAAAATGGATGTCCGTCTGTCCGTCCGTCTGTTGCAACGCAAACTAGTCTCTCAGTTTTTGAGCTATCTTCATGAAACTTGGCACACAAGCTTATTATTGCTGTAGGCTGTAAATAAGTCGGAACGAGCCAGATCGGACCGATATATCGTATAGCTGTCATAGAAGCTATCGGCCGATTTTTGTTGTTTTTCAAGATATTGCAACAAGATTTGGCAAATCCTATTCTTATTACGTTCTTAATGTGCTGTCAAAATTGTATCAAAATCGGACCACTATAACATATAGCTGCCATAGGAACAATCGGCTGAAATCAGGGTTTTTGTATGCAAACCTGTTTTGTTTTTGGAAATACCGCACATTATCAATACTTTTTAATGTTATACAGTAACCCGCCCTTAGTTTTTCCATTTAAATATCTCAGACGTTTATATTCTATAGCTGTTATAGGAACAATCAGTCAGTCCGTCTGTCTGTTGCAACGCAAACTAGTCTCTCAGTTTTTGAGCTATCTTCATGAAACTTGGCACACAAGCTTATTATTGCTGTAGGCTAAAAATAATTCGGAACGAGCCAGATCGGACCGATATATCGTATAGCTGTCATAGAAGCTATCGGCCGATTTTTGTTGTTTTTCAAGATATTGCAACAAGATTTGGCAAATCCTATTCTTATTACGTTCTTAATTTTCTTAATTTCCCTCTTTGCTTATGAATAAGCGTTATTGCCTGATTGAAGCATTCTACTAAAATTGTTGTATGCTCATTTGCAGTTGCTGTTGGTATTGCCCTACTCTGAGACAAACATTTATATGACTTGTTACATTTTTCTTGGATTTCATTGATGGTGGCTATTAAATTTTGACAATCCATATTTTATTGAGAACATTTTTCATGTCTTACAATTTTTTATACCCTTGCAGAGGGTATATTAATTTTAGCCAGAAGTTTGCAACGCACCTTAGGAGACATCTCCGACCCTATAAAGTATATATATTCTGAATCAGCATCACCAGAGGAGTCGAAAAATGGATGTCCGTCTGTCCGTCCGTCTGTTGCAACGCAAACTAGTCTCTCAGTTTTTGAGCTATCTTCATGAAACTTGGCACACAAGCTTATTATTGCTGTAGGCTGTAAATAAGTCGGAACGAGCCAGATCGGACCGATATATCGTATAGCTGTCATAGAAGCTATCGGCCGATTTTTGTTGTTTTTCAAGATATTGCAACAAGATTTGGCAAATCCTATTCTTATTACGTTCTTAATGTGCTGTCAAAATTGTATCAAAATCGGACCAATATAACATATAGCTGCCATAGGAACAATCGGCTGAAATCAGGGTTTTTGTATGCAAACCTGTTTTGTTTTTGGAAATACCGCACATTATAAATACTTTTTAATGTTATACAGTAACCCGCCCTTAGTTTTTCCATTTAAATATCTCAGACGTTTATATTCTATAGCTGTTATAGGAACACTCAGTCAGTCCGCGTGTCTGTTGCAACACAAATTAGTCCCCTAGTTATTGAGCTATCTTCATGAAACTTTGCTCATAAGCTTCTTATTTCTGCCCTCTTTAAATAAGTCGGAATGGGCCAGATCGGACTGATATATCGTATAGCTGTCATGGAGCCTACGGCCGATTTTCGTTATATTTCAAGATATAGCTATCAGGCTTATCACATCCAAATCTAAGTGTGTCCCCTAATAATAAAGTTCGAAATCGAACTTTTATAACTTATAACGATCAACGATCGGCCTAATGAAGGTTCATGTTGCAATTTTATGGAAACCTGAGTACTATTACATATAGCTGTTAAACAAAAAATCATATAGCTGTTATTCAAACGCATTTTTGAATGAGAACTTTCCAAATTTATTTATATTTTATGACCAACAGATCCTTTACAACACAAAGACATTTCCTCATAACATTTTGTGTTAAGTATATAAGAAATCCAGGTATGTACAAAAACATTAAAAGGTAGAATTATTTTTTTTTCGAAGCAGGTGTTTGATTCATAGCCTTAATCATGTAAAAATCTTGACTTCCTGTACTGTTATAATTGTTCAATAAATACCACAGAAACCTGCAGCAATCCAAATATATTTTATATTTTGTATAACTGCAAGGGTATGAAACCTTCGGCAAGCCGAAGGTAGCCTTGCTTTCTTGTTTTTCTTTAAATTTTTTTATTCATAAAATTGACATCATCAATTAAATTGTTTCAAGACCATCGGCTCTACTACAATATTTATTTTTATACATTTATTATGTAGCTTATACACTTTTATTAGTGCATGTATTATCATAAGGATAAGGATGGCTAAGGTGGCCCCGGTTGAATAGTGTTCGTTTTACCACCCAGCCAATTACTACGATAAGTGCCAAGAGCAGAGTCCCTGACACCAAGACGTTGTCTGTTGCTGTCGTAGTGTTGTTGTCTCTTATCAATTCGAGCTTCTTGGTATTATTGATGTTGAATTCTTTCAGCATTTGTAATGAAAGAACTTCCTCCACCTTGCTATTTCTTGTTGTATCACTGCGGATGCAGCCTCAGCATATGTCATCATCTTGGTCTCATACACGTCAAGGTTGTATCTTCCTTGTCTATGAAGTCGTTTAAGAGAATAGTGACAGTCAGGATTGCCTCGTGGTCCGCTACGTGCTGGCTATTGATGATCTTGCAGTTTGGCGTGCGGCTCCTCAGTAGTGGTGTAATGCATGTGTCGTTGCTTAGCTCTACTAGATTCACTTTGTTACAAACTGACTTATCATTATGGGTTTCACAATTTTCTTGTAGGCCGTAGTTTATTTGGTTACATTGGATTATTTTCGTGAATTTTATATCATATATTATTTTTCCTATTTTTATTGGTTTCAATAGTATCTGTATAAAGGTTTCATTGTTAATGTCAAAATTTTTACGCGCTGGGCTTGTTTTGGTTTCGGATTCGGTTTAAGAAGGTCCAAAAACATATAAAAACATATATCGCATGAATTGGCCATGCCCATTATTTGTTGGGGCTTTGAAGATTTATCATGATTTTTTTAGGTTAAGTCGAAAATAGGAACAATCAGTCAGTCCGTCTGTCTGTTGCAACTCAAATTAGTCCCCCAGTTTTTGAGCTATCGTCATGAAACTTGGCACACAAGCTTATTATTGCTATAGGCTGTAAATCAGTCGGAACGAGCCAGATCGGACCGATATATCGTATAGCTGTCATAGAAGCTATCGGCCGATTTTTGTTGTTTTTCAAGATATTGCAACAAGATATTGCAAATCCTATTTTTATTACGTTCTTAATGTGCTGTCAAAATTGTATCAAAATCGGACCACTATAACATATAGCTGCCATAGGAACAATCGGCTGAAATCAGGGTTTTTGTATGCAAACCTGTTTTGTTTTTGGGAAATACCGAACATTATCAATACTTTTTAATGTTATACAGTAACCCGCCCTTAGTTTTTCCATTTAAATATCTCAGACGTTTATATTCTATAGCTGTTATAGGAACAATCAGTCAGTCCGTCTGTCTGTTGCAACGCAAACTAGTCTCTCAGTTTTTGAGCTATCTTCATGAAACTTGGCACACAAGCTTATTATTGCTGTAGGCTATAAATAAGTCGGAACGAGCCAGATCGGACCGATATATCGTATAGCTGTCATAGAAGCTATCGGCCGATTTTTGTTGTTTTTCAAGATATTGCAACAAGATTTGGCAAATCCTATTCCTATTACGTTCTTAATGTGCTGTCAAAATTGTATCAAAATCGGACCACTATAACATATAGCTGCCATAGGAACAATCGGCTGAAATCAGGGTTTTTGTATGCAAACCTGTTTTGTTTTTGGAAATACCGCACATTATCAATACTTTTTAATGTTATACAGTAACCCGCCCTTAGTTTTTCCATTTAAATATCTCAGACGTTTATATTCTATAGCTGTTATAGGAACAATCAGTCAGTCCGTCTGTCTGTTGCAACGCAAACTAGTCTCTCAGTTTTTGAGCTATCTTCATGAAACTTGGCACACAAGCTTATTATTGCTGTAGGCTATAAATAATTCGGAACGAGCCAGATCGGACCGATATATCGTATAGCTGTCATAGAAGCTATCGGCCGATTTTTGTTGTTTTTCAAGATATTGCAATAAGATTTGGCAAATCTTATTCTTATTACTCTCTTAATGTGCTGTCAACACAATCGGCTGAAATCAGGGTTTTTGTATGCAAACCTTTTTTGTTTTTGGAAATACCGCACATTATCAATACTTTTTAATGTTATACAGTAACCCGCCCTTAGTTTTTCCATTTAAATATCTCAGACGTTTATATTCTATAGCTGTTATAGGAACAATCAGTCAGTCCGTCTGTCTGTTGCAACTCAAATTAGTCCCCCCAGTTTTTGAGCTATCGTCATGAAACTTGGCACACAAGCTTATTATTGCTATAGGCTGTAAATAAGTCGGAACGAGCCAGATCGGACCGATATATAGTATAGCTGTCATAGAAGCTATCGGCCGATTTTTGTTGTTTTTCAAGATATTGCAACAAGATATTGCAAATCCTATTCTTATTACGTTCTTAATGTGCTGTCAAAATTGTATCAAAATCGGACCACTATAACATATAGCTGCCATAGGAACAATCGGCTGAAATCAGGGTTTTTGTATGCAAACCTGTTTTGTTTTTTGGAAATACCGCACATTATCAATACTTTTTAATGTTATACAGTAACCCGCCCTTAGTTTTTCCATTTAAATATCTCAGACGTTTATATTCTATAGCTGTTATAGGAACAATCAGTCAGTCCGTCTGTCTGTTGCAACGCAAACTAGTCTCTCAGTTTTTGAGCTATCTTCATGAAACTTGGCACACAAGCTTATTATTGCTGTAGGCTATAAATAATTCGGAACGAGCCAGATCGGACCGATATATCGTATAGCTGTCATAGAAGCTATCGGCCGATTTTTGTTGTTTTTCAAGATATTGCAACAAGATTTGGCAAATCTTATTTTTATTACTCTCTTAATGTGCTGTCAACACAATCGGCTGAAATCAGGGTTTTTGTATGCAAACCTTTTTTGTTTTTGGAAATACCGCACATTATCAATACTTTTTAATGTTATACAGTAACCCGCCCTTAGTTTTTCCATTTAAATATCTCAGACGTTTATATTCTATAGCTGTTATAGGAACAATCAGTCAGTCCGTCTGTCTGTTGCAACTCAAATTAGTCCCCCAGTTTTTGAGCTATCGTCATGAAACTTGGCACACAAGCTTATTATTGCTATAGGCTGTAAATCAGTCGGAACGAGCCAGATCGGACCGATATATCGTATAGCTGTCATAGAAGCTATCGGCCGATTTTTGTTGTTTTTCAAGATATTGCAACAAGATATTGCAAATCCTATTCTTATTACGTTCTTAATGTGCTGTCAAAATTGTATCAAAATCGGACCAATATAACATATAGCTGCCATAGGAACAATCGGCTGAAATCAGGGTTTTTGTATGCAAACCTGTTTTGTTTTTGGAAATACCGCACATTATCAATACTTTTTAATGTTATACAGTAACCCGCCCTTAGTTTTTCCATTTAAATATCTCAGACGTTTATATTCTATAGCTGTTATAGGAACAATCAGTCAGTCCGTCTGTCTGTTGCAACGCAAACTAGTCTCTCAGTTTTTGAGCTATCTTCATGAAACTTGGCACACAAGCTTATTATTGCTGTAGGCTATAAATAATTCGGAACGAGCCAGATCGGACCGATATATCGTATAGCTGTCATAGAAGCTATCGGCCGATTTTTGTTGTTTTTCAAGATATTGCAACAAGATTTGGCAAATCCTATTCTTATTACGTTCTTAATTTCCTTAATTTCCCTCTTTGCTTATGAATAAGCGTTATTGCCTGATTGAAGCATTCTACTAAAATTGTTGTATGCTCATTTGCAGTTGCTGTCGGTATTGCCCTACTCTGAGACAAACATTTATATGACTTGTTACATTTTTCTTGGATTTCATTGATGGTGGCTATTAAATTTTGACAATCCATATTTTATTGAGAACATTTTTCATGTCTTACAATTTTTTTTTCTTTAAATTTTTTATTTATAAAATTGACATCATCAATTAAATTGTTTCAAGACCATCGGCTCTACTACAATATTTATTTTTATACATTTATTATGTAGCTTATACACTTTTATTAGTGCATGTATTATCATAAGGATAAGGATGGCTAAGGTGGCCCCGGTTGAATAGTGTTCGTTTTACCACCCAGCCAATTACTATGATAAGTGCCAAGAGCAGAGTCCCTGACACCAAGACGTTGTCTGTTGCTGTCGTAGTGTTGTTGTCTCTTATCAATTCGAGCTTCTTGGTATTATTGATGTTGAATTCTTTCAGCATTTGTAATGAAAGAACTTCCTCCACCTTGCTATTTCTTGTTGTATCACTGCGGATGCAGCCTCAGCATATGTCATCATCTTGGTCTCATACACGTCAAGGTTGTATCTTCCTTGTCTATGAAGTCGTTTAAGAGAATAGTGACAGTCAGGATTGCCTCGTGGTCCGCTACGTGCTGGCTATTGATGATCTTGCAGTTTGGCGTGCGGCTCCTCAGTAGTGGTGTAATGCATGTGTCGTTGCTTAGCTCTACTAGATTCACTTTGTTACAAACTGACTTATCATTATGGGTTTCACAATTTTCTTGTAGGCCGTAGTTTATTTGGTTACATTGGATTATTTTCGTGAATTTTATATCATATATTATTTTTCCTATTTTTATTGGTTTCAATAGTATCTGTATAAAGGTTTCATTGTTAATGTCAAAATTTTTACGCGCTGGGCTTGTTTTGGTTTCGGATTCGGTTTAAGAAGGTCCAAAAACATATAAAAACATATATCGCATGAATTGGCCATGCCCATTATTTGTTGGGGCTTTGAAGATTTATCATGATTTTTGAGGTTAAGTCGAAAATAGGAACAATAAGTCAGTCCGTCTGTCTGTTGCAACTAAAATTAGTCCCCCAGTTTTTGAGCTATCGTCATGAAACTTGGCACACAAGCTTATTATTGCTATAGGCTGTAAATCAGTCGGAACGAGCCAGATCGGACCGATATATCGTATAGCTGTCATAGAAGCTATCGGCCGATTTTTGTTGTTTTTCAAGATATTGCAACAAGATATTGCAAATCCTATTCTTATTACGTTCTTAATGTGCTGTCAAAATTGTATCAAAATCGGACCACTATAACATATAGCTGCCATAGGAACAATCGGCTGAAATCAGGGTTTTTGTATGCAAACCTGTTTTGTTTTTGGAAATATCGCACATTATCAATACTTTTTAATGTTATACAGTAACCCGCCTTTAGTTTTTCCATTTAAATATCTCAGACGTTTATATTCTATAGCTGTTATAGGAACAATCAGTCAGTCCGTCTGTCTGTTGCAACGCAAATTAGTCCCCCAGTTATTGAGCTATCTTCATGAAACTTTGCTCACAAGCTTCTTATTTCTGCCCTCTTTAAATAAGTCGGAACGGGCCAGATCGGACTGATATATCGTATAGCTGTCATGGAGCCTATCGGCCGATTTTCGTTATATTTCAAGATATAGCTATCAGGCTTACCACATCCAAATCTAAGTGTGTCCCTAATAATAAAAGTTCGAAATCGAACTTTTATAACTTATAACGATCAACGATCGGCCTAATGAAGGTTCATGTTGCAATTTTATGAAAATCTGAGTACTATTACATGTACCTGTTAAACAAAAAAATCATATAGCTGTCAAACGCATTTTTGAATGAGAACTTTCCAAATTTATTTATATTTTATGACCAACAGATCCTTTACAACACAAAGAAAAAATCTCGACAGGTAAAAATCTCGACTTCCTGTACTGTTATAATTGTTCAATAAATACCACAGAAACCAGCAGCAATCCAAATATATTTTATATTTTGTATAACTGCAAGGGTATGAAACCTTCGGCAAACCGAAGGTAGCCTTGCTTTCTTGTTTTTATTTTGGGGGGCTGTCTAATTAAAAGTATGCTAACAGGCTTCTGCCGTTCGTGGCTATTTTCATTCTAGAAGTTCTTCTACATTCATAAAAATAATCTCTTCATTGAATAGTTTTTCGATTTGTTCGATTTCGTATTCCGATAATATAATGGAATATTTGGTGTTTGTCTTTTCCCAATCTACTGCATAAATTAAGTTATTTAGTTATTTAAATATGTGTAATTTATACTTCAATAGAGAGACTTTTTCATCAATAAAATTCTTTATTGACGTGGCCTTTTATGCTATTATTGAGTTTAATTGATTAATTCTGTCATTGAATATCTTATTTATTATTAACTGTCTATTGCTATTTTCGAGTTGTTTGTTTATTTTATTTAAAGGTTTGAGTCTTCTGTGGTAATACAATTTTTGGAAAGTTTTCCAAAAAATATATCTATTGGTTTTTCCTGTGTTGTTGAATGAATAGACGTGTTGTACTTATCAACTGCTTCAAAGGGTAGTTCTTCAAATACTAACGTGGTTTTCTCTTGCTTAAGGCATCTCATTATCTCAGTTAGTGTCGAGTGAAATCTTTCAACTTGCCCATTACTAGTCGAAGTGTAGAGCGGTGTCGTGTATACTTTTGCCTGCAGTTGCTCTTGCAGCAAAAACTTGATAGCTGCTGACTTTAGAGTTTTTTCGTTGTCTGTTACAATCAGCTTGGGCATCCCGAATACTATCATAATTTCACTTAGTGGGTGTTTTATATCCGATGCCTTTGATCTTATCAGTTGAATTTGAGCGTACTTTGAGAATTTATCTATGGTCGTGAGTTCTAGTTGCTTTTGTGTCGTGTAAATGTCTATATGAATGATTTGGCCGGGTACGTTGGTATGCGGGTTGGTTGAATCTTTCCATGTATCGGATGTCTGTCATATTTAGCTATTTCGCAATTTCCACATGCTCTCGTCGTGGCTTCCTTTTTTTTCGGAGGCCAGGAAAAAAAACTTGCTAAGTATCTGGATTTTATTTTCGATGGTGTTTCGATGCGCCCTTGTATGTTCGGAAAGTGCGATATTGTCCTGTTCGCTCTCTGAATTTACATCCGGCTTATGGCTTTGTAGTTGCTATGAGTGAGTGAGTGGATGTTCCGAATTTTGCTCATTGTGCTTTCGGTGTTTTTTTAAGAATGTTTAACAGATCTCCCTTAGAGTATGTTTTCTTTTTTATTATGTGCCTATGAAATGTAGGGAAATGGATCTCGATCGACTCCCCCTCGTCTGATATCAATAAAAATAGCTGGTTTTTGAAAGCGGCTACCACATTAACCCTATATCTTAACTCGTGGTTATATTCGTCTAAGTAGCTTTTCCATCTTTTAACTGAAAAGAAACTCCCCATTATGGTTTTTTGAACTGAGAGCAAAAGTCAATGCTTAGTGATCTGTGTATATTATCACCTTGGCGTTACCGTAATGGTACATTTTTAGGCTCTGATGTGCTCATACTATTGCTAGCATTTCTCCCTCATTTGCTGGATAGTTTTTTTCGGTCTTCGAGAGTGTAGGGGAAATGAAAGTGATCGGTCGGGATTCTTGTTTGAGTACGGCACCTAAGCGAAGTTTGAAGCCGGGTATGCTATTATGACGTTCTGTGAAGCTAGAGTGCGTCTGATCTTATTGAACGTGCTTATCGCGTTATTGTTTAGGTCTATCTTTCTTTTGTCTGAAATATTTTTTGGAAGGCGTCCGTTTTCACCTCACAATAAATTCGTCAGTGGTTTTGCTAGTTTGGCATAGTCGCCAATAAATCTCCTATAGCAATTAACCAAACCCAAGAAAGATCTAAGTTCCTTTAATGCTCCGGGGACCCGAAATTGTTTTATTGCTTTTAATTTTTCCGCGATTGTCTTTACACCCTTTTGTGAGATGATGAATCCCAGTTCTTTGAAGAACTCGCATTTGTCGATCTGCACTTTCATATTCGCCTTTTTTAGTGTGCCAAATATCCAAGTGCATGACATGTTCGTTTTCGGACCGACTAAAGACGATAATATCATCAATGTACACATAGCATATTTTCCCTACGTGTTCCCTTAGAGTATCGTCTAGGGCTCTGTGGAAAAAAAAAGGTGAGTTCTTTAAACCGAAATAATTAATGGGGTAATTCGAACTTTCCGCCGTTGATTGCGAACGCAGTTTTTTCTATGTCCTCGTTTTTAAGTGGTATCTGGTGAAATCTATTATTGAGATCTAGAACGGAAAAATATTTCTTGTCGCCCAATTGTGTGATTATTTCTCCAATCTCAGGGATAGGGTACTTATCCGAAATGGTTACGGAGTTGATTTTTCGATAATCGAGGACTATCCTATACTTTTTTTCTCCGGATGCAACGCTTTTTTTGGCGGCTATCCATACAGGCGCGTGGTATGGTGACCGTGAAGCCAACTTGTAGCAACTTTCCCATCTGTTTTTCTATTTTAGGCCTTAGAGATGTTGGGTGCGGGTAGTGTTTACTATACACCAGTGCATACGATAGTGTCTTTATTTCCCCTAGCACTCTGGTCGTGTATGTTAGTCTATCGTCTGGGTCCGAAAATAGGTTCGAATGTTTTTGTGTGAGCGAATTTATGAGATTTATCTGGTCGTTCGACATATGCTCCATTCTGATCTTTATGTTGTGCTGAATGTAGTTAACATTTCCGTTTAGTATTAGTGTGATATATTATACCCCCTACTCGTAGACTAGAAGAGTATTATAGCTTTGTGCCAAATGAAAATGTTTGTAACAGGCAGAAGGAGACATCACCGACCCCGTAAAGTATATATATTCTGAATCAGCATGAACAGCCAAGTCGATATAGCCATGTCCGTCTGTCTGTCTGTCCGTCCTTACCAAATTTGGGGACAATATGTGTTAATTTCCACGCAGATTAAGTTTATTTTAGATTTTCGCCACGCCTCCATCCGCCCCCATAAATCGAAAAAAAAATCGATTGTAGCTTAAAATAGAGTTCAACAGCAATCATTTTTTATACATGTGATATATAATGTTTCAATAAGATCGGCTGATAAATATGGAAGATATTCAGGAAATAGTATGTCGGGTTTTTCTAATGTTAGTTCCCGAGTTCAACTCCAGCAGCAGGCAACTATTTTTTTATTATCGAAATTATTCACAATGCAATTTTATTATTGCGTAAGAAATGCAGTGGTCGAGTGGTGATGGTTGTTGACTGTTAAGCGTGAGGCCCGGGGCTTAACTCCTTGGTTCGACGTCGGCCGGCGGTATTTTTTGACTTTTGAAAAATATTTATGTTTAATTCAAATTAATTTGAATAAACGGAAATTGATGGGGAGAAGAAAATAAGCAAATGATAAACAAAACAACGCCGCCGCGCCGCTTTGCATATTTATTCTTTACATGTAAAATAATCTAAATGGTCTCATAATGCAACTTTGCCGACGTTGGTGTCAGTGCGGTGACGGAGCGGTGGAAGTAGTGGCTGCTTGTAGAGATTTTGTTTTTGGAGACCGATGGTTCGAATCCGCATGAGCCCAACAAATAATTTGTTGTTTTTTTTTTTTTTTTTGATCGAAGCCATATTAATTTATATTACACATGTACATTGTAAATTCATGGCCCATGTAATTTAAGTTTTACTTCAAAAATCAAGTGCAATTGTACTTGGTCTTGCAGAAGTTTTCTATTTTAATGCCAGTAAAGTAAATTAATAAAGTAATAATAATGACATTTGTTTTGCAATATATGTAAAGTACAAAATAAGTTTGTCGGTTTTTTAATGTTAGTTCCCGAGTTCAACTTCAGCAGCAGGTCACTTTTTTTTTAATTATGTGCACCGAAAATATTCATAATGCAATTTTATCGGTCATCGCGTAAGAAATGCAGTGGGCGAGTGGTGATGGTAGCTGACTGTTAAGCGAGAGGTCCGGAGTTCAACTCCTGGGTGCCGCTGCGACTTATATTTTTTTTTTTTGTATCTTATATTTTTTTTTATTTTATAGTGTGTTGCAAAATTCAAAATACGTTTTAGTATATTTAAAGCCACTTAGAATCGAAAGAGACATTGAACAGCAACACAAAAAACAAACGACCAATCTAATTAGATATATTGAGATGTATGTATGTATAGGCGTCTCTTTCACACATGCATAATTTAAAGCCCTTTGCTGAGTTCTAACTGCAAAGTAATAAAAGCAAAGGGCAACATCCAATAAGAATCGAATTGAACTTGCATAGGCAAAACAAATCAGAGACGGAAAGAAATAAAAAGCAAGAACGCATTGTTCACATTTGGCACGTGTTTTTCCGAAGAATTGTAGTGGGTATATCACAGTCGAGTCAGCTCGACTGTTGCCTTTCCGACTTGTTTTAAATTTACTAGCTTTCTTTCCTTAGCAGTAAACACTTGCAAAACTAATCAGTTTTTTTTTTTTTTTTTTTTTTTTTTTTTTTAAAATGCCGACTTAAAATTAGTTTGAATGAAAATGCCCACTTACATGTCTTTTACTGTTGAGCCCTGAGCTATCAAAACTACCTCTTGACGTAACTCGCTGCAGCTGTGGTGTTCCCGCGCTGCTGTCTTCGCTGCCCGGAGAGCTCCGGCGGCTTCGGTGAACGATGAAAGTTGAGTTGACAGCGCTCTTGCGCGCCTCAGCCAATCAATTGACGCGCTCACAAGTACTTTGAGCGATTTTTCACTATCACTGTGAAGCCGTAACTGCTTGATTGGTTACATGGTATTAAGGTTTTTTGTTTTTCACTTTGTTTTAGGTCGTGGCGTTAGTACAACTGGTTGGGCGCCAATTAATAAGTTTGTTGCCGGCGTTATCGCGCGCGGCTCTACAAGTCTAATGTCAGGCGGAGCCGTGACAATAAAAGGCAGGGAGTTCTTTTCATTATTCCTTTAATTCGACAGCAAAGCGTTGCTGTTGTGTCGGAATATGAATATAAACTGAATACAAAAAGATTCTTAAAGTTAAATTAAAGCGAAACTCTGTTTCGCAATCATACTCATAGCTGCCACGCAAATGTGCTGTGTTCGCCGACTATGCAACGACATCCGGTCAAATGCTGGCTAAGCAGATTCGCTCGGAGTCGTGTTACGGTCAGCAATCTGGAGACTGTTGACTTTAGTTAACTTACATTCTTCTTCCATGAACCAAATTCCGTACGATTTCCCGAAAATTCTCTGATCAGTTTTGTAAGGTAGTTTTTCTGTTTCACCGGGTTGCAGGCCTACAAAGGGGACATTTGTTAACATTTCAGACTGTCCGTCCCTATTTAAGAATTCGTCAACGAACTCCGTTCCGCCTAATGTCTCTTTGACGAGAGCCACAATTACTTGTCTAAGTTCCGGGCTGTTTACCGGTGTGCTGGTGGCCGTTGGCCTGCTCCCCCCTGGTTGTTCTCCATTATCGGTATCCAAGTTGAGTACAGCCTATGCACTTACAAAGTCTCTTTCTTTCGTAATGTTGCTGGATGTATTTATCGCGGACAAAACTGTAATAGAATCGATTCTTGACCTATTAGATGGTTTGGGTTGTCGATTTTTTTTTTATACCCGCTACTCGTAGAGTAGAAGGGTATTATAGCTTTTTGTCAACCGAAAATGTATGTAACAGGCAGAAGGGGACATCTCTGACCCCTTAAAGTATATGTCGCTGTCGTCGAGTGTAGTCCAGCTAGCGTGTGTAAAGCATAGATCGATGCGTGAGTAGAAAATGCGGGCAGTCTTATGCAGACGTATGCACACGCTCGTTGGAATTCGCTTCACTCGTAAAGTTAGTGTGTCATGGCAGAGCCGACACAAGAAAATAACCACGCTGCGACATATATATATTCTGAATGAGCATGAACATGAGCCGAGTCAATATAGCCATGCCCGTCTGTCTGTCCGTCCATATGAAAACCTACATCCGCCCCCATAAATCGAAAAAAAAAAACGATTCTAGCTGCAAATATAGCTCTACAGCAATCATTTCATATACATGTGATTAAAACCACCTTGCGGGCGTTTTGCGAAGGAAAAGGAAGATATCGGTCATTGCGTAAGAAATGCAGTGGCCGAGTGGTGATGGTAGCTAACTGTTAAGCGAGTGGTCCGGAGTTCAATTCCTAGGTGCGGCGAGCATCTTGTATT
>JAECXD010000580.1:55000-74606 GCA_018151445.1 Zaprionus inermis | reverse complement strand
ATGTCTCCTTTTCCCTGTTATAAACATTTTCGGTTGGCACAAAGCTATAATTCCCTTCTACTCTACGAGTAGCAAATATAAAAACGGATTTTCATAGTTTTGAACATAAAAAATTTTTTGCCTCAGTTATTATATATAACTTATTTCAAAGATATTTAAGAGGCTGGAGGAGGTGTCGCCGAAAACTGTAAGTTAACTAAAGTCTCCGAATTGCTGACTAAGAAATTATACCGTGAGAATACAGAGTAAGCATTTGACCGGATGTCATTGCATAGACGGCAAACACAGCATATTTATGTGGCCGCTATGAGTGTGTGCGCCAATCACGGCACGAAAAATAAATGAGACTATTTAGTAACTCCCTGACTTTTGCTTTTTGTCATGGCTGACATGGCCTGACTACCGGCAAGTAAATCCGCACGACTTACGCGGTTAATAATTAATTAGCGCCCAACTAAACGGTTCAAAACCCGCCCGGTTTCCGTTAAAAAAAAAAAAGAATAAAAGTGACAATTTGTTTTCTTAAAAAAAAAAAAAATCAAAATGACAATAACACGCTCGGAAAAAACTTAATTAACTACGAGTGCAAAAGTGAAATTACTAGCATTCAAACAGTTGAACCCAAACCAAAACCCCTCGCCAACAGTGTAGTGCTTCTGACTCTGATCGCGAGGATGATCATATTCGCATTCCAGTGCCAAGACGCACACCCCCACCTCGCATCAATGATAACGTCATGGACCCAGAGCAACTGAAAGCAGTAATACCAGCGGCTGTCAGTACAGCTTTAGCTGAGAAGGCAGCCGTGAACCGGCAAAGGGAAGAGGTACTCGTTAATAGAGTCAACCAGTTGACCGATTAAATAACAGCAACACATATTGTCGCACCAGAAGTGCAGATGTACGGTGATATAGAAATAAGGGATAACATACGTTGTAACGAGCCGTTAGACGACGTCAAATAATGCCAGATTTTGTGGGAATTCAGGAATCTTATGTTTCCTGCAGATAAGCGGCTCTCACCGCTTATCACATTTTCAAGCCATATAATGAAAGTTCTTGCCATTTTCAGGCAGTAATAATTATTAGAAGCAAGGTTAGGGAACCAGCGGATGCCGTCCTAGCTTCATTCCGCACGGTATTAAGCTGTGATGCCATTGTAAGTTGTCTCGACTTTACATGTAATGACAAGAGGTCAATTCACGTGATTGAGCAAAAATGAGGTACGATAGGCAAGGCGGCCTGTCCTTGCTACAGTATTTCGATGAGGTAGAAAAAAACTCACTTTGATGGTAAATAAAGTCAACATAAATAAGGTCTTATGAGCCAACCTTAGCGAAAGGCCTTTGCGAAAAATGCCAGGACGACGCGCTGAGAGTATTCATATCGGGACTTAAACGAAGTCTAACAGCAAGGCCTAGGGATCTTCCGTCTGCTCTGGCACTAGCGCAAGAATTGAACCATGAGAGATATGCGTTCGCAGCCAACTTTGCAAAAAGCCAGGAAGACAGGGAGCGTAGACCAAATGTCCGCCAGCAAGAGAGAACATCTCAGCAGGCTGAAACGCAACCGAGCGGTTCAAAGAATCCGCATTTTCACAAACAGTTCAAACAGGGCGAATTCGGCCAGCATGGTAGTGGACAGCGGAAGCATGCCAAGACGCAAGAGCCAATGGAAGTCGACTATTCCCTTTCCAGGTTCTTGCGGCCAACACAATTCCCAGCTGTCTCGAACAAGGGGGCACACACGTCCGATCGCAGAAACAGCAACCAAAAGCAGCAGAGAGTGAAACACGTCGCTCACTCAGCAGGGGATGGGACTGAATTATACTCCAGTGCCGACAGAAGCGCAGTGGCACAGATTGACGACGATAGCGACTCTGATTCCCTCATTTTTTTTAGAAGAAGGTCCCTATTGCCCGTCATCAGACGAAGAGTAGCAGAGATTCCTCATCGACACAGGTGCGTCCAAAGCAGGCGGGCTCGTCACTTTGCTTGGCTTCCGGTCAACTCAGATGGGTTGAACAGATATCCCTCCCCAGGTCCGAAGTGCCTTTCTAAAAATGTTTACGATCAATAAAAAGTCCTTTGCGAATCCCAACGAAGCCTTACCGTATAACACCTCATTGATGGCCACCATCAGAACAATGACTGATGACCCCATTTATGCCAAACTCTATCCATATCCAATAAGAGTAGCCGATTTCGTCAATAAGAAGGTGCAAAATTTCCTAAGTAAGTACATTATCCAAAAATCCGCCTCCGCTTACAATAATCCCATTTGGGTCGGGGACAAGAAGGGCACTAATTAGGCGAGTAACCAGAACAGACTGGTTATAGATTTCCGCAAGCTCAACGAGCGAACCATTTCCGATAAATATCCCATTCCGAATATCTCAATGATATTAAGAAACCTGGGCTAGATCTCAAATCTGTCTACCACCAAATCGTACTCGCGGAACGCGACCGCGAGAAGACGTCTTTCTCAGTAAACAGGGGAAAGTACGAATTCAAGATCTCATGCTTAGATATCCCGACTATAAGAAGCTATTTGATCTAACGACCGACGCTTCAGCCTTCGGTATAGGCGCTGTATTGTCTCAAGAATGCTGTCCTATCATCATGATATCGAGAACGTTAGAAGACAGGAAAGTTAACTACGCGACTAACGAGCGTGAGTTATTAGCTATGGCCCATATCCAAGCTTCGGCATTATTTGTATGGAGTTAAAAATATAAATATCTCTACTGACCATCAACCTTTAAACTTTTCAGTAGCGGAATCTAACTCTAATGCTAAGATTAAAAGGTGGAAGGCACGAATAGACGAGTCTATTGCCCGGATCTGGCTGGCGACCCGCTCCAGTTCTCGACTAAGAGAAAAATTTTTAAACATAAATAACATATACTTATGCGATGACGACAACCTCCCAACAAATCGAAATACACCCTGCATTGATAATCTGTTCCAAGAGAAGATCAGCTTCTGCGACATACGTAGAAGAGACTAGTACTATAACAGACATATTTGAGGCAGAAAAAGGCTACATATTCATTTTTAACGCAAAAAATCGTACTATTTAAACCGTAAACGGTAGCGACACCTCAATTAACGGGTCAGCCATAATAAAATACGTTAACTGTAAACTATCTTTAAACGGCATAGAATACGATAATAATGAAGATGTCACCGTAGAAAAACTATACTTCTTTTTGCCTCATATGCAAAAGATAATAAAAACACTACAATAGAAGTACTCAGCCTGGGAGACTACACCTTAAAGCTGTACACACGTCAAACAGAATCCTGAACTTCGACCGCCAAACAACGCGACACACCACAGCCCTCTACATACTGTTCTTGCTACTGGCAGTCGTAGCCGTGATCTTCTGGACATTCCGGCGCAACATACACATCATCCACCTGCTCACAGAATGCCAGCTGCCTATTGTCGGTCCAGCCATTTCATTGTTTTGGCCTTCGCTCCATTCTTGGGGAGGACGAGTCACCAACCCGGCACCGACAGCTGTCATTCCCCCCTTAAAACCCACTCGTGTCACCACACAGACCCAACGCAGCGACCAGCGAAGTCTGATGCCAACAGCCGCTCTTCTCCCCAAGTCTTCAATTTCGCCACACATCAGAGCCACAGCCAGAATATGCGTCGCCGCTTGTTTAGGCTACAAGATATCCGCTGAAATGCTGACTCTGCAGACAGAGCATTCCGCGTGGGAGTTCCACGCGACAATATATTCTTCCGCAAACATAAGTAAGCCGCTAAGAACATAGTTCAAATAGAGATAACTTCTGTCTTGACTTCCAAACCGAACGGTCGCTTTATTGCAAATATCAAGGAAACTTACTTCACGTTCATCTCTCCCAACCCTCCTCAACAGCTCCACCGCTCACACTACGATTGGTAACTCTCGCGATGATTTAAGACAAATTGGTTCGGAGATTCCCAGCCACGAGATTCTGGCACTGTAAAGACCTTGTTGTAGACATATTCGGGACGGAGAAAAAAATGGAAATCCTCACAACCGAAAACAATGGGGCCCATAGAGCAGCGCAGCAGACAATGTTAAGCAAGTTCTCTCCAAATACTACTTTCCGAAAATGGCAAAGCTTGCCAATGAAATTGTACGAAATTGCAAAACTTGCGCTAGGGCTAAATACGATAGATACCCAAGGAAACAAGAGATTGATGAATCACCAATACCAACACACACAGGGGAAATGTTGCACGTCGACATATTCTCTACCGTTTTACCAAATTTTCCAAATTCGCCGTTGTGCAGCCCATTCAATTGAAAACCATTGGGGATCTCAAGACAGCACTGCTCCAACTTATGTTAATTATAATTTCTTCCCGAAGTCCAGGGTGATATATTGCTATAACGAACCATCGTTAAACTCGTACACAATCACGTCCTTGTTGTCCTACAACTTTGGTGTTAGTATTTCAAACGCACCACCACTACACAGTGTTTCCATCGGGCAAGTGGAACGCTTCCATAGCACGTTATTGGGACCACAGTCCTCATTACGGTGAGGGTGGTCCATAATGAGAACTTGAAATAGCTTCCCCAGAAATGATGTCCGTGCTCTGATAAATCTCGCATACCCTTTTTTAGCCACTTGTAATTTTAACCAGGTTTAAAAATTGTTTGTGCCGTCGGCATGGAACATTTAAATTTAGTATTTCTTGGTGTTGGGTTATCCTCTTTACAAAAATAAGCTTAGTTAAATTTTCACCCACAGGATTGGATTCATCCTCTTTTTTTCTGTATCTTTGGCCTCAGCACATCCCAGTATAGGAGGAATTTGCCTATTTGAGGCATTTAGAAAGCTTTCGGAATATGTGTATAACGGAGAAACAGCTCGCATGTTTTCTTTTTCTTCGGCGTCCATGTTTTAAAGCACAGCAAGTCGCCTGCTTGTTGTTCGCATGTTCGTTCTCACCAGACTAACTACTTGAGTGTCGCTTCTCTCTATGCTTTTCCTCTATTGCTCAGCTTCACTCAATTATTTCATTATCCTTTCCACGAAACTCTACACAACAACAACAGGCGCCATGCTCATTTGAATACACACACAAATGATGCTTTTTCATTAACAGAACGCTCGCTGTTAATTCATAACACAACGTAATATTAACATAGCTTCGGTTACATTCAAAAATAATACGTTAGATCTACTCAATCCCCGACACGGCCTTCCTGACATGCACACGCCCTCGTGTGTTGTGTCGCAATAAAAAAGTTCTTTACATTTAACATAACATTTTCTTTCTTCATTCATTTTAGTTTAGTTTTTAACTTAACATAATATTTCATCAATATCAACTCAATTTTATTAAAAAACATATCGACACCCCGTGCCTTGCTCAAGCTCTTTGCAATTTACGTTCTCAGACTTTTTTTTTTTTGATCAAGCAGTAACGCATCTCTTGCCACATCTCAGTCTCTCTCATCAATTACTTCACCATTACTCTCTTTCTCTCTTCAAGTCTCTATCATTTCACACTCTCAGGCACTTGCTGCACTCCTTGCTACGCTCTCACGCATCTGCCTGCGTCATGGTCCCTCTTAGCCTCTTAGCCCCCGCCACATGGTTACTGCGCAGATAACCATATGGTGTAGCTGTAGCCTAGTGAAAGATTTAACTAGAGTCTATGGTATCTACGAGTGCCTCAGCCGGCGATCTCTCGCTTTGGTCTGCGTCTACCTCTACAGGCATCGACCGTAACTGTTCGTGGACGTACTTATACGTTCTCTTACTTGTCAAAGATCTCAACATATATCGATCACCATCAAGCTTTTCCGTTATAACAAATGGACCCCTAAACTTTGGGTCTAGCTTTGTTTGATGCCGTTCACACTTGAGCAAGACATGGTCGCCTACATTGAATCGTACAATCTTAGCTTTATTTTCATCAAATCTTTGCTTATCATATTCAGCATTTCTTTTTATGTTTTTCAAGGCCGTATCCCTAACATATTCTACATCAATCTTTTCTTTTTCTATCATTGGCATCATGCCCATTGGTCTAGCTTCCTTACCAATCAATAGTTCTAAAGGACTCATTTTTGTTACACGATTAGCCGTGCAATTCATAGCCAACTGAACTTCCTTTAAAGCTTCCTGCCATGATCTCTTACTCGTCTCTACAGCGGTTAGCATAGCCTTCAAAGTACTCATTGCGCGTTCAAACTGGCCGTTTGCGCGGCTAGCTCCCGTTGCAATTATATGTAAATCAATTTTTTGAAATGAACAGAACTGTTTAAAATCATTACTAGTAAAACTGCGGCCCTGATCAGCTATCAAGCGACTATCAGCTGTTAGTGTCAAGGCTTAATGCGTGATGCAAATGGACATATTTAGTGAAAGCTTCTATTTGAACTATCACGTATTCTTTGATGTCATTTTTACCACTTAATTTGCCACTGATGTCTATGTGCACTGTATGCCAAGGTATGCCAAGGCAATTCAATTTGGGGTTTGCCCGATGTTGACTTGGACAATTTACATGTGATGCAATTCTCTACAAACTTTCTCACATATTTGGACATATTTTGAAACCAATACTGCGTGTATACCTTATCCAGGGTCTTTTCCCAGCCCAAGTGCATTATAGCTTCGTGGACATGGTTTATTATTGACCACCTGAATGCGCGTGGTATTACTGGCAGGCACCTATTTCGGCCATTTCTCTGTATTTTCCTATGCAACATGCCCGACCTTAGTTCGTATGTCTTTGCTAGTTCGTGTTGCAGTACGTTTTTTTTTAGTCTTGTCACCAGTTCAGAAATTTCTTCATCTCTACACTGTTCCGCAAGCAACCAGTTATCAGTTATGTCAGACAAATCTACACGAACTTCAGTTACCTTAGCGACATTGGGGAGTTTAGGATCTGGTAGAGGATTTCTAGACAGAAAGTCTACATGCGCCATACTCGGTCCTTTTCTGTACTCAATCTCAAACTCATATGATTGTAAATAAGCCCACCATCGATGAACTCTTGGTGACAAATCTACCTTATGGCGTGTAGCTTTAAGCGAATTGCAGTCTGTATAAACCACAAATGGGTGGCCATGTAGATACCGACGAAAATGTTTTACTGCATTGTATACAGCCAGTGTTTTTTTTTTTTTTTTTTTTCCTTGCAAAACCAAGCCGATGCTTGTTACGCGCGGATCTCAGACATAGCGAAAGTCCACCTCCCGCCCAGCCGACCGAGGGGCACAGTCGTCTGACGTACGACTCGAAACGCGAAACGCGAAATAGAGAACGCGGGCATGCAAAGTTACCGAGATAGAAAAGAATTTCGAGGAAAGATTACTTAATTTCTAGACAGGTAGGTCAAAATTTAAAATTTTAGGCATGCAACAGAGGAAGCGTTAGAAAAAAGAAAGTAAAGATTATTATGCACAAGTAAGTAAAGATTATTATTACAATTAGGAAGAGTTAGTGGTAAGTAATTACGTGTTAATCTACAAGGGACAGAAAAGTGTAGCTGGCTAACCAGGTTAACACTGTCAATGTCATCTTGGATGAGGTTATTAATAAATACTACACCCAGCATGGTTCTACGATTAGCTAGAGAAGGTAAGTTAAGTAGTAGAAGTCTACTGCCATATGAAGGAAGTTTTAAATTTACATCCCAGTTAAGGCCTCGTAAGGCGAAAATTAAAACATTTGTTTGTACAGATTCAATGCGGTTTTTGTGAGTAGTGTACTGGGGACACCATACGCATGATCCATATTCCAGAATTGGACGAACAAGTGTGGTGTAGAGGGTCTTTGTCAAACTCATTAGACCATCTCTTAATAAAGCAAAGCACACCTATGGCTTTATTGACCATATTGGAAATATGTTCGGAAAACTTTAGTTTTCGGTCCAAACGGACCCCAAGATCATCAACAAGAGTAATTCTTTCTAAGACACAACCACAAAGAATGTAGGAAACGTACTTTGGACTAGCTCGATTGAATGTCATCAGCTTGGATTTGGAGCTGTTCAGGTTTAAGAAATTTGCACAACACCAGGAATGAAAACTATTAGTCATCATACATGAGAGTACGGGAGTTATGTATGACCAAAGGGAGGTCATTGATGAAAAGCGTAAAAAGGAGGGGGCCTAGATGGCTACCCTGAGGAACGCCAGATGTGGCATGAAGAAGGTGTGAAAGTACATTTTTAAAGAGAACTCTTTGGGTTCTGCCATTCAGATAACTCACAATCCAATTAAGAAGTTTTGGTGTGAAGCCTAAGAGGCTGAGTTTATGTGCAAGAAGGGAATGATTTACTGAGTCAAAAGCCTTACTGAAATCAGTGTATATAACATCAGTTTGAAGATTTTCCTGAAAACCTTTTATAACGAAGGATGTCAGCTCCAGTAAATTTGTCGTAGTTAAGCGACGTTTTATAAATCCGTGCTGAGAAGGCGATATGACGGATCTACAGGAATGTTGCAAGTGAGGAGCTTAAACATTCTCGAAGAATTTAGGTATAGCCGACAATTTAGAGATACCTCTATAATTGCTTGCTTCAGACTTACTGCCCTTCTTAAACAAGGGAATAATGGAAGGAAAGGATGAAGTATCTAAGGACAGCGAAAATAGTTTGAGCAATGGCTAACTTAGGGAGTTGGCACAGAACCGAAGTACACAAGCGGGAACACCATCTGGGCCTGGCAAAAAAACTGGTTTAACCAAGTGAAGATCCTTAACAAGGGAATTCTCGTTTAGAATAGGGGTGAAGATACCATTTGAGCAAGGAATATTGTATGGATAAAAATGAATCTCTTGTGCAGTAGGCGAATACGTGGTTTGAAAAAACCTAGCAAACATATCGGCCATGGCTTGGTCGGTATCTGCAGTGGTATTTTCAAACGACAACTTTGAAGGAAAGACAGAAGATTTACGCTTCATATTAACAAAACTATAAAACTGTTTAGGGTTCTCAAGGAACTGAGACCTATAACGAGCTAGATAGTTTTTATAACATTTCGCGTTAAGGACCGAGAAATTTAATCGTGCAGTTAAAAAACGGGAAAAAGCTAAACTGCAATTATTAATTTTATATTTTTTTAAATAAGCTAGATTTTAAAATTTTAAGGCGAGACAGCTCTTTTGTAAACCAAGATGGCTTACTCGAGCATGTCTGATAGAAACGCGGTACACAAATATCAAAAAACAAGAAAGCAAGGCTACCTTCGGCTTGCCGAAGGTTTCATACCCTTGCAGTTATACAAAATATAAAATATATTTGGATTGCTGCTGGTTTCTGTGGTATTTATTGAACAATTATAACAGTACAGGAAGTCAAGATTTTTACCTGATTAAAGCTATGAATCAAACACCTGCTTCGAAAAAAATAATTCTACCTTTTCAATGCTTTTGTATATACCTGGATTTCTTATATACTTAACACCAGAATGTTATGAGGAAATGTCTTTGTGTTGTAAAGGATCTGTTGGTCATAAAATATAAATAAATTTGGAAAGTTCTCATTCAAAAATGCGTTTGAATAACATCTACATGATTTTTTGTTTAACAGCTATATGTAATAGTACTCAGATTTCCATAAAATTGCAACATGAACCTTCATTAGGCCGATCGTTGATCGTTATAAGTTATAAAAGTTCGATTTCGAACTTTATTATTAGGGACACACTTAGATTTGGATGTGGTAAGCCTGATAGCTATATCTTGAAATATAACGAAAATCGGCCGATAGGCTGCATGACAGCTATACGATATATCAGTCCGACATGGCCCGTTCCGACTTATTTAAAGAGGGCAGAAATAAGAAGCTTGTGAGCAAAGTTTCATGAAAAGAGCTCAATAACTGGGGGACTAATTTGCGTTGCAACAGACAGACGGACTGACTGATTGTTCCTATAACAGCTATAGAATATAAACGTCTGAGATATTTAAATGGAAAACTAAGGGCGGGTTACTGAATAACATTAAAAAGTATTGATAATGTGCGGTATTTCCAAAAACAAAACAGGTTTGCATACAAAAACCCTGATTTCAGCCGATTGTTCCTATGGCAGCTATATGCTATAGTGGTCCGATTTTGATATAATTTTGACAGCACATTAAGAACGTAATAAGAATAGGATTTGCCAAATCTTGTTGCAATATCTTGAAAAACAACAAAAATCGGCCGATAGCTTCTATGACAGCTATACGATATATCGGTCCGATCTGGCTCGTTCCGACTTATTTACACGACGGACGGACGGACGGACAGACGGACATCCATTTTTCGACTCCTCTGGTGATGCTGATTCAGAATATATATACTTTATAGGGTCGGAGATGTCTCCTAAGGTGCGTTGCAAACTTCTGGCTAAAATTAATATACCCTCTGCAAGGGTATAAAAAGAGTCAATGGTCTTATAAAATATGCTTACCGCCACTGAAATATCAGTAGTCGAGTAAAGCTCTGACCAGTTGCAGTTGGAAAGTAAAGAGTTCAATAATACAAAGTCTGCTTTTCTAAAGCAGCGTATACGTTTACACAGTTTTTCGTATTTAACAAAACATTTATCTAGATCAAAAGTAGCTTCAAAAGTGGGATGCTAAAAATCTTCTGGTAAAGAAAGAGGTTGAGTCCTTTTTAGAGACACCCTAGATGGATCAGATACGAAGCATAAATCCAAGGATCTTTTTCTAAAGTTTTTGATATGGGAGGGAGGTAAAAGAAAGGCTGTTTAGGAATACATTAGAAAATTTGCTACATAATCCTCTAACATTTTGGTATGTAAGAAGAAAAGTAGCACTTACTTTTTTGCGTTTTGTTTTTCGGTGGACGTTTCTGGGATTGGCAATGAAAGAACAATCGGTTTCCGATTCTTTTTCTTCTTCGCCTCGAACTCTTTAACCATTACATGTTCTGGCCAAAATGTTGGAGAACATATAATGGCTAGCAGTTCAGCCGGGACACTAATTTTAAAGGACGATATGTCCCTCTCATATGAGAATTTAAATTTTTCCACTTTAAACTCGACAGCTTGTATTTTGGCTTGAATATAAGCCGCTACATCTTGTGATGTAAGATCAGGGGCAAGCCGGGAAACAAAAATTTGTTTCCTTAGTGGAACTCCTAACACCATTTTAGGCACCACGGGTATTACACCTATGGGATAGTTCATAACCGGTAATCCCGAACTAGAACGTGCCTTAGGTATTTCTATAATCTGTGGTACAGGCAAAGTATCCACAGCGGACACATCAGAAATTTTGTGTGACACCATTTGCACACACTCGTTGATGACTTTCTCTGACACCGATGATCTCCTCACCATAGGAGTAGTGAACGACATCACCGGCTGAGTCACAGGAGTGCATGGCTGGTCAATGAGAGGAGGCGGAATGGCAGCAGGCAAAGGCTTCGCTACGTGAGCAGATTTCTTACGCTTGGGCGACTCATTTAATAGCTTTAAACTATTAAACGAGTTGTCCAACGCTGAGAACTGATCGGCAAGTTTACGAAAACTGCCAAACAATTCCCGAAATCCAGTCTTTGTCTGCCGCATGAACGACATCATATCGTTCTCCGCCTCCCGACACATGTCACAACAGTAGCGCAAACCAGTGCGCTTGGCCAAGGCGTCAGCCGTAGAGGCCGTGTAGCCGGCACATTTTATGTGCACGACGTTGTCGCAAAGCAGGATTTCTTAAAGCAGATTACGCCTTCCATTATACGGGGTCTCTACTGTAGCCAAGAAAAACTACCGCAATAACAAAAGCAAAAATAAAAGAAGAGAGAAAAAATAAAATAAATTAGAGAGAGTTGTGGGTCAAGAGCGCACGCAAAAGATAATGAGAGTAGGCGAGTGAGCGCGAGAGAGTGTTAGGCACACACACACTAAAAGATGTTACTGTTATAGCTGCAACGAGAATGCAACAACAACAGCCGAAACAGGAGAGCACAATAAAAACAATTACACTCTGAAAAGCGAAGAGCAAAAAGAAACAACGAAATGGCAGTGGAATAGAGTTTAGAATAAGTATAATTAGTAAATTACAAACCAGTGGGTAAAAACAGCAGGCATGCACTCACGATTGTGAACGGATATGTTAAAGTTACTTTTAAATTATAATTTTAAAGGCAAACGCCGATTGTTTGCAATTATAAAGTAAAAAGCGGGGAGCAGAAAAAAAACGCGTCCGTTCACTTGGAAGAGATAAGATTTAAGATTTCTAACTCATAAGAGTGGTATCTTGACTCTACACCTGTTGTGCTCTTACTATAATACTCTATAACTCTCGGCTTACCACCAATCTTGTGCATCAATATGACACCATAGCCATTTTCGCTAGCATCAGTGTGCAGTTCAACCGGGTACTGTGGGTCATATATAATTAGCACGCTGTCGCTAACTAGAGTTGATATTATCGCTTGACGCACCTGCTCATGTCTGTCATGCCATTCAAATTCACTATTTTTTGATGTAAGTAAGTATAATGGTTTCATTAGCTCAGAAAAGCGAGGAACAAACTGTCGAAAATATGAAGATAAGCCAATAAACTGTCTCAGTTGTGTAACTGTTTGTGGTGGCGGCAATGCAGCCAATGCTTGAATCTTGTATGGATTTGGCCTTATTTCGCCATTCTCAATTTTATAGCCTAGATACTCTACACTCGTTTTTAGAAATGAGCACTTGTTCATGTTAAACGAAAATCCCGCACTAGATAACTTTTGCAGCACGTCCTTTAGTCTAATAAAAGCCTCCTCCTTTGTGCTTGCTACGTACAAAACATCATCTATATAGACAACAGCATATGAGTATGCCACCTCACCTGATGCTTTCATAATGGTTCGCTGAAACACAAATGAAGCGTTCTTCAAGCCAAAGGGCATTGCTACAGACTCATATTGTCCTTCTGTCGTGACAAAGGCTATGCATTCTATCAATTCTGACTTTATTGCTATCTGATAGAAACCGCTCGCCATATCGAGGCTAGTAAAATACTTGCTTCCACTTAGTCTATCAATTTGATCTGATATCAAGGGCAAAGGATACTTATCGGAAATTGTATTTGAATTTAATTCACGGTAATCAATGCACAAACGATCACTGCCAACCTTTTTCTTCACTAACAACATTGGGCTCGCAAAAGGGGAGCAGCTTGGGCGTTTAACGTTTGAGGCTAAAAGTTCCTGAATTTTACTTTTATTGGCATCAATGAGACGGATATCTAATTCACCTATGGTAACTCGGCTATTTGGTATACCATTTATAAATTTTGATGCATAGGATTTTAATATTTCTGCAAGTTCAGCTTTGTCGGTTTGACTCAAATTACTATCCCTATTTATAGAATCCATATAATTCATATTCGTAATGCTAGACAGTGTATTGACAGTATTAATTTTATACAAAACAAATTCGTTGGCACTTATAGTCACACCAAAACCTTGACCTAAAATCTCACGGCCAATCAAGACATCGTATTTCAAATGACTACATGGAACAGAATTTCTAAGGAAAAATTACAAATCTTTACGGTAGCTAGAATTTGCATTGTGCTTGTCACTGAGCCTTCACCTATGCCACTTATGAGTACAGTATTATTAATTCTTTTTCCCATAAACTTATCTGCTAATTTTTCTTTCAATAGGGAACATTCAGCACCCGAAAAAGTATGGTACGGGCTCACCCATTTGGTAAAAATTTCCTCTAGGATCGACAACGGCGCACATATCCACTCGTTTTTCAGCCTGGCTTGTCGATGTTGTGCATCTTGTTGCAATATGCCCGAGCAGTCCACACTTGTAGCACTTTATGGTTGACATGTCCCTCTTTGTAGAGTTGCTGTATGTAGGGTTACTCTTCGCCACCTTGGTCTCTTCAGCCATTCTGATTCGGCACTCTGGCCAGGTTTGTTACAATAGTGACACTTCATGCGCGATGATAATTTCTGCTTCTTACGTTCTGGAGCACTAGCAAGGTCTGGTGACTTTTGGTCATTGCGTTTACCAAAAGCAAAGGCACGTAGTTGTTGTTCCAATTCGATTCATGTCTGGATATTTGTTGTGAATAATATACGCTGCAATCGGTGGTCTATTTGAGCTGCATGTGCCAACACGACCGATACAGCAATTTCCTCATTGCTCATTTCTTTCCACTTCAAGAGCAATGCCGTTACTTGTCTGCTGGCATACACAGACAAACACTCATTTGCTCTTGGGCCACTGTTATACATGTTTAACAAAATGGCTGCCGGCGTCTCTACACTATCATATCGTTGTGTAAACAATTCTCTGAATTCTGGCCACTTTATTCCACTGTAGCAAATCTGGGATAACCATTGAGATGCTCCTCTTTCTAATGAGTTGCTTAGTGCCATAACCAAAGCGCTTCCTTCCAACATATTTTCTGCCATGATTATATCGACAGTTTTACGCCCTGCAGCTGCATCTGCATTTGCAGTGTCTGGGTTAAACTTCGGTAGCGTCACTTTGCTGGGTTGTGTCTTCATTTTGGAAGTCTGCATGGATTTAATTAGCTCCATGAAATTTTTGCTTTGAGATTCCAATAATGCACGCCACTGATCGCTCGAGAGGTCTTGGGAATAGGCCGATCCCACTTCTGATAACGGAGAAACAGCTCGCATGTTTTCTTTTTCTTCGGCGTCCATGTTTTAAAGCACAGCAAGTCGCCTGCTTGTTGTTCGCATGTTCGTTCTCACCAGACTAACTACTTGAGCGTCGCTTCTCTCTATGCTTTTCCTCTATTGCTCAACTTCACTCAATTATTTCATCATCCTTTCCACGAAACTCTACACAACAACAACAGGCGCCATGCTCATTTGAATACACACACAAATGATGCTTTTTCATTAACAGAACGCTCGCTGTTTATTCATAACATAACGTAATATTATCATAGCTTCGGTTACATTCAAAAATAATACGTTAGATCTACTCAAACCCCGACATGTACATAATAGAAGAAACGGTCATCGCATATGAAAAAGATTTTTTAGAAGCATTGGGCACGCATCACAGGGTAGCTAGGTGTTTGGACTTTTTAGGTTCCATACTGAAGGTCGCAGGCACCCCGGATGCCAGTGATTTAGAAAGAAATAGATTTACAAGAACCCAACTGACCAAAAAGATTTATAAGTTGATACCGGTCATTTGTATAATACTTTGCAAGCTAGAAATATAATGTTGATGATGGAATTCTAGAATCTCATGCTAGCCGTAACACTTGCAAAACATAATATTGTCAGCCCGAACATTTTAGATCATGCAGTTTGGCTTGAGAAGCCCACGTACACCCCCATATAGGACCCTATATGTCCAATTCGTCCGTTAAACGCCCTACACTTGATAATAAGGTTTTCTAAAATAAGATTTAGTTGAGAAAAGATTACTAGTTTTCCCGTCGGAAAAGAAGGCTTCACACTACGGATAGTCGGCAACGCCATAGCGGAATGTGACGGAGGAGTTCATATAGTCGAAGATTGTATTAGTCGCAAATCTGAATTCAAAGAGATCTAATGTGTCGCGCGCAAGAAAAAGTGATTGTCTATTTTACTAATTGCTTGTCAGTGCATTCTCTCTTGTGCTAAAAATAGCTGCTTCGGGCGGTGTCGGCAGTTTGACAAGAACAAAAAGTACATTAGATGAAGTGCGGTTTAACGGTGCTATCTGCCCTTCGGTCATGTCATCCACCTCACCCCGCGCAGAACTGCTAAATAGGGGCAATAAAAACTTAGCTTATCAGTAAAAGTGATCTGTTTTTGCCCTGCTTGGAAACATTTAAGTCTGCAAATTACTTGCTAAATACTAAGACTTATTACAAAGAACAATGAATCAATGACTTAATGACTCTCAGCTTATAAAGAAGCAGATTGATCATGAGAAAATGTTCTCAATAGCTGGAAAATTAACTTATAAGATTAGAGATATGTACCGATCAGAAATTCAACGCATTACATGCAATGAGATTCATAAAAGTAGTCTCACCACTACAACAGTGATATTTACCAGTGCCAGTAGCAGCACCATTTACACAATGGCAAATGCCACAATAAGCAGCATCAGTTCTGGTACATGTGCAAAAAACCAAGAAAGTTCCCAATTGACACGCCCCGACATTGCAGCAAAAAACCTAAGCGATGTTGCCACAAAATTACAAGAGAAAAAATGCAATGCCACTTTCCCCCATCTCTAACTCGAAAAGAGTGAGCAGAAGCCAGGATCTGCACTTGGCCCCCACAATTAACCAAAAGTTAAGCTCTAGTAATAGGTTTGCTATTTTCGACGTGGATACCTCTACTAATGAAAAGAACGTGGAAGACATGATGATTGAGGATGCTGATGATGTTAGTGCCCACATGGATGAACTTCAATATGAAGAAGTCAATAATGGCAGTAAATCCCAGGAAACATCTAACACTATCAATCAACTTAAAGGTCCTTAAAAACTACCACAAATTGTTGTTAATATTAGCAACTTGAATGACTTATTTGAGCTTACAAAAAAAAAGCGCAAATTTGGATAACGTTGTCGTCAAAGCTAACCAAGGGGAAACAGTCAGATTATTTCCCAAAGACAGTGACACTTACAGAAAAATGGTAAGCTATATGGATGAGATTGGTATGCAGTTTCAAACTAACCAAATGCTGACAGAAAAAGTATACAGAATTGTAGTAAGGGATTTACATCACAGCACACCAAATAAAGATATAACTGCCGATCTGAAATATTTAGGCTATGAAGTACTTCACATACACAACCCTAGTACAAGGATTAATAAAGATGAAAAACTTAATATTTTTTTCATTAATGTTAAGCCCTGTGCCAATATTAATGAAATGCACCACGTAAAGACCCTTTGCTGACAGAAAATACGGATTGAAAGGATGCGAAAGTCCAGTGAAATTGCACAATATCGATGTTGCCAGGAGTATGGCCATACAGCTAAATACTGCCACAGACATCCAAATTGTGTCAGGTGTGGCGAAAATCACCAAACCACACAATGCACACGTTCTGTAGATGCTCAGCCTACATGCTTCCACTGTTCTCACGATCATTTGGCTAGCTTTAAAGGCTGCCATAAGTACCAGGAGCTTCTTCGCAGATCCATGGGGCCTTCAAGAAAGGCGAATAATTTAAATAGAAATAATCATAGGTTCATCTCTAGAGACCAGCAACAGTTTCCTTCCGTGCAGCCTAATCGCCGCAAGAGTACCAACCAATCAACTGTATACCAACAACCAACATTACAACACCCAAATATTGTTCAACATAAACCATCTATAGGCACTGGGGAAAACACAAAAGTATCCTATGCCACAGTAGAAAAATCTTAGTCTAATACAACGCCCTCCAAGGATGGACCAGCCCAGGACCCAGCAGTCATTGCAGCAGCAACGATCGAATATTCAGCAAAATAATTCATTTGAAGTTCAAGCATTGTTCCAACAACAACAATTCCAGGAATAGCAACAGCAGATGCAACAACAACAACAAGATCAGTTTCTTATGTGGTTGCAACAGCAGCAACAAGATCAGCAACAGTATAGAAAACAAGCAAAATGGTATTTGAAATAACCAACGTATAAGCGAGGAGCAGGGAATGAACATATCTTCCAGTTCCATAACAACACTTCAGCCTCACAATGCTTGCAAGATAGTTACTCCTGCCAGGCCTCTTAGAAGACTCAAAAGAAAGGGTTTTGCCAAAACAATAGGACAAATCTAAAGACCTAAAGATACAGTTGTAAGTCCTCCCGCGATAAGTGTGAAGTTCGGTTCTTTTATTTATTTGTTTAATTTCGCTGTTGTGATACTATTACTGCATGTTCGGATTCAACGCTTCAATAAAATAAAAAAAAAAAAAAAAAAAAAAAGTCGAAGGTTGCAATGCTTCCCCCGGTGCTACTTTCTGTCGGTTATAATCGGAGAGTTCTTGCGCCAGAGAGCTCTACGCGGGTGGTGTAGCCCATTGTGAGATCTAGCGAAGCAGTCTGGACTCAATCACTTGTGTTGACGACGGGATCGACATCGTCAATGACCGGTCCGGTCATTACAAAAGTACAGGTACAAAAGTACAGGTACAAAAGTACAGGTCGACAACGGCACCGAGGTGTGAGTGCATGGCACGCACCTTGTTACATTCATTGAGCTTGCCTCCATAAACGGAACCCTATTTACCAACCGAAACAGCATCACAAATAAAGACCCGGGAGTCGCATAATTCCCCATGCTGAACATAACGCCAGCCAAAACGTGCTCAGCCCCCCTTACCATCATCTTTTGAATGAATGCAATTTGGAGGCTATCCAGCAAATTAAGAAGGAAATCAGCACCGACCGTGCGATCCGGACAGCACTCATTATTGGAGCGATAAGTGGCGAGAATTACCACTGGCGTGCTCGGGATTACTAAAGAATGGGGAGAATCCTACTGGTAGGGTAGAGATGATTGCCTTCTTTTGGGACTGTCACTGGAATCGTTTGTTTTTTTATACCCGTTACTCGAAGAGTATAAGGGTATTATAACTTTGTGCCAACCGAAAATGTTTGTAACAGGCAGAAGGAGAAATCTCCGACCCCATAAAGTATATATATTCTGAATCAGCATGTACAGCCGAGTCGATATAGCCATGTCCGCCTGTCTGTCTGTCCGTCTGTCTGTCTGTCCGTCCGTATGAAAACCTAGATCTCAGCTATTATATAGAGCTACCAAATTTGGAGACAATATGTGTTAATTCTTCACGCAGATCAAGTTTATTTTGGATTTTTGCCACGCCTCCATCCGCCCCCATAAATCGAAAAAAAAGTCGATTCTAGCTGCAAATATAGCTCTACAGCAATCATTTCTTATACATGTGATAAAAACCACCATGCGGGTCTGTTTCAATAAGATCGGCCGATAAATAAGGAAGATATTCAAGAAAGAGTATTGCACTGTGGCCATGTGCTTATGTCGGTTTTTCCTAATGTCACTACCCGAGTTCAACTCCAGCAGCAGACAACTTTTTTTAATTATGTGGCAACCTTTTTTTTTTTTTTAATTATGTGGCAACTTTTTTTTTAATGATGTGCACCGGAAATATTCATAGTGCAATTTTATCGGTCATTGCGTAAGAAATGCAGTGGTCGAGTGGTTTTGGTAGTTGACAGTTAAGCGAGAGGTCCGGACTTCAACTCCTGGGTGCCGCGGCGCCTTATATTTATTTTTTTTGTATCTTATATTCTTTTTTTATTTTATAGTGTGTTGCAAAATTCAAAATAAATTTTTAGTATATTTAAAGCCACTTAGAATCGAAAGAGACATTGAGCAGCAACACAAAAAACAAACGACAAATCTAATTAGATATGTTGAGATGTATTGTGAGGCAGCATATATGTATGATGTATAGGCGTCTCTATCACACATGCATAATTTATAACTGCAAAGTAATAAAAGCAAAGGGCAACATCCAATAAGAATCGAGTGGAACTTGCATAGGCAAAACATATTAGAGACGGAAAGAAATAAAAAGCAAGAACGAATTGTTCACATTTGGCACGTGTCTTTCCGAAGAATTGTAGCGGGTATATCACAGTCGAGTTAGTTCGACTGT